>CM051696.1:505000-527500 GCA_028022725.1 Lycodopsis pacificus
CAACACTCGGGCAAAGTCCCCCTTCAATCTGTCAATCCATCCAATACTCTGTTTTATTTCCGTAAATCCAATACTGACATATTGTTGAAAATGTTAGTCAGGAGAACCAGCAACACACCCAGGCGGGCTTCAGACTAGGTCCAGTGAGGGCTCACCATGGTCGGATGTCATCTGCACAACCTCTCCTTGAATTTCTATGGAAGGGCTTTTTCTGAAAACTGGGTTTCTGTAATCGTGCCCCAGGTGGCTTGGTGACCACCTATGAAAATGGCCAAAACCGTGAGCAACGGTGACAAGCGCTGAACCTTCAGCGCTTGTGTGCCTCCCGGAAAAATGACAGAGTATTGAAGCTCTGAACCTTCTGCGCTTGTCACCGTGACTTGTGCACAAGCGCTGAAGGTTCAGCGCTTGTCACCGTGGCTTGCACACAAGCGCAGAAGGTTCAGCGCTTCAATACTCTGTCATTTTTCCGGGAGGGAAACTCAGTTGTGGTAGTGCTGCAGACCCACATCCCCATATCTCCGCGACGCAAGCTCGCACAGCCTCGTGCCTTACGCCGAATTCTTCGTTTTATTCCCCTCTACAATGCTGCCGAGACCGATTTCAGATCCGAGCCTGCGTTCGGCCGCACCAGGCCCGGGACGGTACCGCAGGCAGACCCACATCCCCATATCTCCGCGACGCAAGCTCGCACAGCCTCGTGCCTTACGCCGAATTCTTCGTTTTATTCCCCTCTACAATGCTGCCGAGACCGATCGGAGATGCGAGCCTGCGATCGCCTGCACCGGGTCGGAAAAGAGGCCGGTGCGGGACCCGTTTCCGGGCCCTGGTGGTCAAACTGTATTCTGACATTTCGAATGCATTTGCAACCTCTGCGGCCTAGAGGACATTAGAAATACAATAGGTCCTCCGCTCCGACTACGTCGGTGCTCGGGCCCTAATAATAATAAACATTAGAAATACAATAGGTCCTCCGCTCCGATTACGTCGGTGCTCGGGCCCTAATAAGAAAAAACATGAGAAATACAATAGGTCCTCCGCTCCGACTACGTTGGTGCTCGGGCCCTAATAATAATAATAAACATTAGAAATACAATAGGTCCTCCGCTCCGACTACGTCGGTGCTCGGGCCCTCATAATAAACATTAGAAATACAATAGGTCCTCCGCTCCGACTACGTCGGTGCTCGGGCCCTAATGATTATTAATAATAACGGGGCACCACCCTGCGAACAGGGACCGATAACCAAACGATAAAACTAAGTCTCATAATTAGTGTTCACTCGTAATGTCAATAGTCGGGTACGACTATACATTCGAAGTGAAAGTAAAGGTTTAAGTTCGAGCACAGGCCACTACATCCAGGTTCATTACATACATATGCACAAGTAATCACAGACGACTGCTCCTTAAAGTACAACAGGGTTTATTAAATCAGAATAATAAATGATCAGATAAATTAATATTGCAACCAACAAACGTTATCATACAATTTTATATGCCTAATACCGAAAGAAAAGAATAAAATGGGTGAGGGTGTGTGTGTGTATGTGTGTGTGTGTGTGTGTGTGTGTGTGAGGATCTCTGTGTGTGAAACGAGAGCTTGACGCTACAGCTAACTGCCACCAGATGGCGGAGTCGAGTGACTCAGACCAATTGGCGGAAGTGTTGTTGTATGTCACCACATGTGTCTGTGAGGCAAGAAAGGGAGCAAAGGTGGGGGTCATGAATCAAGCTTCTGCGTGTAGTGAGAATGAGGATCGCTGATCATATCTTCCACAAACTGCCGTTGTCGCGTCGCGAACTACCGTCAGCTGTGCACGATATGATCGCGATTCCACACTTCACTCACAGAGCTGATTTAATGAAGAGAGAAATCCCACACGAAGTGAAATAAAATTAATGAAAGTAATCCCCAAATAAACAGATCTTCCTAACTGCTGTGGGATGAGCGTCTGTTTCTTATCACGTCTCTTAAGCAATAATAACAAAATACTACATCCACTAGCATTCACTGGGATTCAATGTGTATCTTTGTTCCATGCTGCTCCACTGATGAAGGTAGTGTAACATAGGGAGTATTCTTTCTGCTAACTCAGTGTTTATGGACCCTTTCTTGGCAGCGACCAGAAACGTCCTGGAGTCTCCGCTCCAAAAAAATGACAATTTACACTGTTTTTTAATACGGATTAAATACAAAAGATATAACATGTTAATTGCTGTTTCGCTCTGTTTCCAGTGTTTATGCTAAACTACGCTGTGTGAATAATTGCTGGTTTTCATTCGTTCTGTCTTTTAAGCGTCTATTAGTTGAACAAAACAAGACATCAAAATAAGTCAACTTGTGCTCTGGTAAAATGTGATTTTTCACCCATGGACCATTCTTTGATAGACTTTTACAAAATATATGATATTTTTATTGACCAAACAATTAATCAATCAAGAAAGTAATTTACAGACTCATCAATAATGAACATAATCGTTAGTTACAGCCCTGAACACACACAAAAAAACAGGTTTGACCAAAAAAAAAGAAGCTAAAATATGAATTTGGACATTATTGTTGAATGTGATTTCTTAACGGACATACCAGGCACAGGTCCAGGGTCTCATAGAGTCAGGGCTCCCCTGGCCTTCACTCAGAAAAACGTTACTCAAAGGGACACAGATCAACCAAGAAGAAACTCAAAAAGAACACAAAGAAACATAAAACAAGTACAAAGAGACACAAAAACAAAAAGAGATTAAAGAAACGACAAAGAGATGCGAAACAGCTGTAAAGAGACACAAAAACTACTTTGGGGCAAAACAACCACAGAAAAAAAATTATGACAAAAACCACCACAACAATAACAAGGTGACACAAAATCATTCCGCATCACAGTTTCATTACGGTTGAAATACCCGGCAAAAGGAAGAGCACAACAATTTGCCACCCAGGTCAACTTTCCAGTAGCCTACATCACCTGGTGCCATGTTATATCCTGTTTAAGTCCATTTCTGTATTTATAGATTCAAGTCTCAATGAATAAATAAATATGTTCTGAAAAATATATGACATGTTGACAGTTTTCCATGCTGTAGTTCACATTTTAGTGTTGTGTATAATAGCAACAACAGCCACGTCACCGCTCCCTCTTCCGAGGCTCTGTGATGGTCTTGATGCTCTCTTCTTCTTCCCTCTCCTTCTCTGCTCTTCCTCCAAGCCCTCCTCCGTCTCTCCACACCCCTGCTGCTCCTCTTCCTCAGCGGTGATCCTCACGGCTGCCTCCCACTTGCGAAGGTCATTGGGAATCGTCGATTGACGATTGGGGTCGTCAGAGTAACCTTCCTCACATATGGAGGAGGAAGAGGAGGCGGCGGTGTCCGTGCGGGCCGTGGGTATTGGCACGGCGTTGAAGGCGATGAAGCCGATGAGGATGCCCACCAGCGAGACCAGGTAGAGCCCAGAGAACTGAGGCGGGGCATGAGAGCGTATGAACAAAGGTGAGCTAAGGGAATATTAAAACACTCCATCTCTAATACGGTGTTTTCATTTTCAATATGACGCAAAGGCAAAGCATATTTTAAAGTTTTCTGTCAACAGAGGTGGACTTTAACACATGCACACGGAGCCATTACGGTCCAGTATGAAACTTACACAAATGGGAAACCTCTCGCACATATACACTGAGAATGAACTTTTCAGTGAAGTAGGAGACATTTTGAGTTAAGAAATAAAAACTATTTTTAAATACATAGATGCTGGATTTTTTCCAATAAGGGAAAAGGAGGAGGTGCTTTTAAATCATTTTTAACCAGGTAAATAAACTTTTTTGTGTGAATAAACCACAACAGAGGCAAATCATCATTCAAAGCATATTGTATGATATAGTCTGGAATGGAATTTAGTAAAAAAAATAAGGTGGAGCACATGAAACATGAACAAATATTCAAGTTATTATTCCTCACTGAGCAGTTTGTGTCAGGGAAGCAGAGGACAAACCTGGGTGAATTGTTGCAAAAGTGACGTTTACAGACAAAATATTCAGTTTTGAAGCCCTTTAAAGGACTTTGCACTCACGACTTAATAAACTCTGCATATGCATGCCGCTGTGCGAAAACACATGACGTTGAGATTACAGTTTAACAATAATTATGATTCATTGACACTATTGTATCACTATAGCATCGAGAGAATCGTTGACACCCAGAGAAGCAGGTGAGTCTCTTTTTTCTCTCCGTCCTAACACGTGTCTGTGACACTCTGCCCCCAAACCCATTGAAAAGAGCTGAAACAGCTGGTAGTGTTTTAGCATCCGTAACTCAAACAGGAGGAAAAAGTGCATTCGTTGGAGACTACTTTCAGCGGCGGATTGATCCACATTTTGTGTTCTAGCTACAACTCGTTTGTGTCTGCTCACATTGTACTGGAAGAGGAAGGTCCCGCAGAAGAGGCTGAAGAGGTCGGCGGTGAGTAGGGAGAGGTTGACGGCGGTGGCGCTGCTCAGCTTCACCACTATGGGCATACAGCTGTACAGAGCGTACATGCACAGCGCATAGGCAGAGAACAGGAGCCCTGAGAGGAGAGAGGCCCAACTCTGAGTGCAATGTGAACAAAAAACGTCGCTGTAGCCTCCTAACAAGCGAACCTGTTTCCAGCCTTTGTGCTAACCTTTGCACACAACAGATACTCCTAAATAATGAATTACTTCTCTCTTACTCGATAAACAATATCAGAGCTGTGTTTCTGTGACTCCTTAGTCAGCTCCTCCTGTAACAACAGAGGTCAATATGAGGTCAAAGGTTAGCCAAGTTATTGACCCTTCATGCTCAACTTTATTTCTACGATGTGGGAATTTGTCAACTTCCAGTTTAGTCAGGAGAAAAGCTAGAGACTACAAGGAAGACTTTAGGCATTTCTTTATCTATTCAAGCAATATCTATCCATACTCAAATATAGTTTTGCATTGTATCAATGAATTGAACCAGGGGAGGTGAAATTGTTATTTTGCTGTATTTTGTCTTGACGATGCTTCTTTGCAGATACTCACCGACTTGCCAGCTCCACTGGATGTTAGCCACTTCATTACGTTCCAGGATCACCCTGGGTAAAGGAAAGAAAAACGCCAGATTAACCATAATGTTGAATGAGTCCTATATCCTGATCACACCTGCACACACTTACATCTGCACGGTGCTGATGATGGTGCCGAACAGGCCCACCATGCCCAGGAACTCCACCCTGCTGAGGTTCTTCACGGTGTATTCCTGACACACATTAGACACGGCGTACAGCGAAGCACTGAGCAGCACCAAACCGTCCCCGAGCAGGATGTTTGAGGCTGAGGAGACGAAAGACACATTGCATTACTGTGGTTCAACATTGTCAAAATTACACCGATTTGCTTCGTGTTGATTTGTTTGTCTGTGATTTTGTGGTTACCAAAATAAGATTCTCTAAGATTATTGTAAGGCATTCCTCTAAAAATCCACGACAACAATCCATGAGAGGGGCTATGACATTTGTTCACTATGTTTGCCTGAAGACAACTGACACTGGTGCTCATACCAAGCTACTAGACAAACGCGACATTTTGGATTTATATAAAAGATAAAAGTAAACATTCTTCACTGTCACCCTACTCCCAAATTTAAGAATAAAATATTTGATCTTAAATTAAGGAGAGCTGCTGAGGTTTCTTAAAGGAGCAGTGCGTACGATTTAGTGGCATCTAGTGGTGAGGTTGCAGATTGCAACCAACTGAGTACCCCGTACCTTACCTGACCTGCTCTTTATGTAGATATTGTGGAGAATTTCAGTATTAAACGCATTATAAGTAAGATTAAATAACCCCCCTAGTGATGAGTAGAAGTGTCACAATAATAATATGTTAGTCACAATATGTTTACAATATTCTTGCTTATAGAAGATATTATGTGTTACAGTATATTAACTAATTGAATGTATTAAATCATAAAAGTATAGTCACTAAAGGTATTAAAACACTAAGAATAGTTAAAGGGTCAGACAGGGATTCTGGATGAGACATGCAGCAACTGGAGGAGGAGGTCAGTGGGTAGGACAAGCTGACCAGAGGTGGAGTCAAGAAGAGATGTTTTTCAAGGAGCAAAGCTGTTTCGCTAAGGGATCGATCCAGGGAGGGGACAGAATTCAAATGGAGCCAACCACAGATCGCCACGGAGGGTCATTCCGATTTATGACTGTTTGGACATTTCCGACATATAAGAGACAGTTCTGGAGAGAATTCCTCAGACCACATCCGCTCTCGTTTTTCAGAAGTGAGAGGCGTGCGTGTGGTCTCTGTTCTCGAGAACATTACTATTGGTAGTTAATGCAGCTTATAAGTGAATTTCATGTAGTACATTAAATATTGTTATTGATTGTGAACCGGATCCAGTCCATTTTTCTGATGCGCGTGCGCGCTACGAGGGCAGCAGAAAAGTCCCTGCGGCCTGCAGCGTCTCATCCTTTTTGGTTTTTGAACCCTAACAATATGTAGGGCTCATTCTAAGCTAACAAAAACACAGCGACTCTTAGTTTCAGGTGATTATATACCATTTTATATTCAATTTCTGCCAATAAATCCCCCTAAATCCTACCCACTGTTCCTTTAAGTAGCTCCTGCTCGGCTGCAACATATAGAGAACTGGAGAAATTGTCTCGTTTTACTCTATACTTTCCTCTTCCATGTCAAAACTTGATGCCTTCGTTACCCACAATGCAATGTGATCACTGACATTTTGGCCAGAGATTCAGGTGGGTTATTTTAGTAGCAGCTAATGTAGTAGCGGCTAATATCGTCAGACCCAACCGGCACTGACTCAAGTGACATCACTGGAGGACATTTATCAGACTTCCCACGGTTCCCTCTGGAGACACAAAAGGCTGAATACAACTATTTTCACATGTGCAGCAATACTCCTCAACAACCGTAAACAGACGTTGATGTGCAAACATGTCAATATTCCCCTTAAAGTCTGTGGGGAAAAGTCCAAGTGAAGGATTTTGACTTTCCAAAATGTCACAGTTTGATAAAGTTCTTACTGGAGCCCTGGTCTCGTCCAGCCAGCAGGTCGGCCCCCACCATGGCCCCCACCCCGAGGAGACAGATACTGACGGCTATGTAGTGGACCGTATTGTATCGTGTCTTCAGAAACCACCAGGACAGGATCATCAGAACCGGGACCACAAAGCAGTCCAGCAGCTGGAGACAGGAAGCCAGAAACACATTTGAATATATACACAAACATCGATAAATACTTTAAATTACTTTATATCTACACTAAAAACAGTAATCCTTCAAATAAAAGTGACACAGGGGGAAAAAAGTGTCATTGGCTGATTTATACATCAGCAGGTTGGAGCCAAAGAGCATTGGACTGAAAGCCAGTGAAAGCCACAATAATATAAAGAAGCCTGCTCCGATACACAGTAAACCATCAGTAATATAGTGGAATTTTAACTTGTTGAGTTATTGTAGAAAAAGTTATAATAGTTCATTCAACTTCACATTTTATACAAGGGTTCTTCGAACTTTTGACTTGAAACAAAGAACTACAGAAATGTACTGTTCACCTCATTAAATGAATATTTGTGTCTCACTATGTGGACATTTTGAGCTTTTTAATTTTTGGATCATTTTGGATTTGCTTATGCATATTTCATACATATTAGCAAGGGTGTGAGTTTTATTTTCAAATTTTGGAAGTTCATCCTCAGGTCCTATAATTCACTTAAATTAAATTGACTTTTGTAAAGCCCAAAATCACACATTTCTAATTTGCGTCAGAGGGCTTTACAATCTGTACACATACGGCATCCTCTGTCCCGGAACCCTCACATTGGAACAATAATACGTCTACAATAAACTGTGTAGCCAAAATACAGACACCCAAGGACAAAAATGTTCCTGTTGAAACCCATTAAAAACACAACTGTTGATCCCACGGCCATTAGAGCGTAATATTGCCGACTCTATTATATCAGGCTTTCAATCTGGAGCCCTGGCTTCAAAATTGTACTGTTTATCTCATTTACACCAGATTGCTATTTTCCTGGTTTCCACTATACTGTTGTATCATGGAGCGCTGCAGTGTTTAATGCCACTCACCAGCTTATTATTGACATACCACAGACTAATAAAATTCCCCCTAGCATTTTGTATGTAAAAAACATTTTTTTAAATGTCTGCAAAAACAGTGGCATTGTTCAAACAAACTGGAATTTAAAGGGTGTATTTGGTAGTTATGATCAGGACTGATGAAGAGATTTAACTCCCATTATATAAACAAAATGCCATTTAAAGAATTGAAATTCAGAAACTGAATGAATATTTGGTAGTTTGGACAGAAATTGGTTAAAATATTTAACTCAGTGAAACTAGAAAATAATATGAATACATAATTCTATGGAATGTTATTGACTCAGACATTGTTGTTCTTTCGGAACATCAGAGCAACTTTTTTAAAAGCACAACGGTTACGTTTTTAAAAAAACATGAAAACTGCACAAACATGACCTGTACGCACCTGAACGCTGGTGAGGGTGGTGTATTGATACGCTTTAACCACGGTGTAGTTGGCCTCCACGTCCACCAGCCCCAGCAGAAGATACTTCCACCAGCGCTTCTTCAGTATCTGTAAAATATTGCCATCCCCTACGTTTTAAAGAGGAACACCCCTGAACTTCAGTATTGATATCTATTCGTTTACAGACAGAATTTTTGCTTATAACTTAGCAACACTAAAAGTCAAACAGAAGCATTTAGTAATATTGCTTATCATTGAATGAAATATTACCCCTGTGTTACAGGTACTACCTCAGGTATGGTGTGGGTGTTACCTGTTGTGCAGAGCAGCATGGTGGTGTAGGTGACACACAGCAGGGCGTAGTTAAAGAAGCTCTGCAGCATGGGTGTGTTCATATGGAAGTTGGAGGCCAGGTACTGGGAGCTGATGGCCGTCCCACAGATGAGCCCAGCCAGACCCTGACCCATAGCCAACGTCTTGGCCAGCTGCCTGAGGGAGAAAGAGGAGGACGGCATATTTTTAAAAGCACCAGGCACTTTTATTTTTCAATGTCGTCCACTTTAAACATTCTTGAGAACTGTGATGGTAAAAAATGTTTTAACATGTCCTCCTCATATTCTCTGATGATATGTGCTGTTAGAAAGTTCATTTGCACAGGCGTCTGGATGTCTGAACACATTGACATATTCGTTCTGATACAGAGGTCACTTTCTATCTTATTCTGGACAAGCGACCGGAGTGTTCTTTCTGTAATCAACTGCTGTTTCTATTAGCCTAAACATTTGCTGAAGACCTACTGTCTGTGAGAGTTCGCACCAGAACACTGGCCCCCACCTGTCTTCCCCGTCTCCTCTGTCTTATCTTGTCTTCTCTGTGTTGCCTGTATAAATACCTTGTTTTGATTTGCTGTCCCCAGGGCATGAGCACATTTCACTGTGATATGTGGCTGTGGTTGTGTTCTCTGTTTGCAAACATTAAATTGACTTTCTGAAACTTTGATCATTCATCAAGACTCTGTCTATTTTGAACACTTTGGATAAAACCAACTTCACCTGAACTGTTAAAGGAAATATTCTACCACAGAACATAACATGGGCGACCAGTGGTGGAATGTAACTAAATACATGTACTAAGTACAAGTTCAAAGTACTTTACATGAGTATTTCCATTTTATGCAACCTTATACTCCTACTCCACTACATCTCAGAGGTAAATATTGTAAGTTTTTACTCCACTACAGCTTTAGTTACTTTTCAGATTACAATTTTTCATAACCTTCTTGTCCAGTGAAAACCAAGTATCTCCAGATGTGTTGATATTGAGTGTTTGTAATAAATTGAGCAGTGTTCCTTTATGTGTTGAGAAAATTTGCCTACTTCTTCATCTAAGTAAACTTTGAAAAGCCTCTTGGATCAGCTGGAAAATGCATCGTCACAAAGCTGAAAACAGGACAGTTGATCTGTTTAGAGATACGAGGTTCTCACAGGACAGAGACGCTACAAACAGGATGATCTTATAGAATATGATGCATTGATGTAGATTAAACTAACCAACAGTAGATAGAGGAGTTAAAAACATTTACAGCAGTACAATGCAACATACACATGAATGCAGCATTGATATATATTAATCCAGAAACATCATATACAATAGTAAAACACTATCAATAATTTTACTTTAAGTACATTTTGCTGGTACATGGTAGGTTTGAGTGCAGGACTCGTGCAGTATTTTCAGCGTGCTATAGTACTTCCACTAAAGTAAATTATCTGATTACTTCTTCCACCACTGGTGGTGACTGTAATCTTAAAGGAAAAGTTTGACATTTTCACTACCAACAGGGAGAAACAGCTTTCCTGGCTCTGTTCAAAGGGTAACAACTTCTGCCTCTAACATGCTTTCCCTTCTTCTCGTCTCCCGTGTCCACTCACCAGGTGAAAACTTCCTCAGGCTTGAATCTCCTGATCCTCAACATGAGTCCACTGCTTCGGCTCTCGTCACTCACGTCCCTAAGTGCATCCTCAGACTGCTTGGTAGCCATGCTGCCACTCCGGTGATGGTGGAATCCTCTGACTTTTTTCACGGTTACGGGCTTTTAACTCCTTGACTTTTCCCTGAATGATTAGCTGACTCAGAGGGCAAAGATTACTCTGTCACTTATCTCTGTGTAATGTGTTGAAGACAGCCAGCAGCACTTAGAGATAAGCGCTGATGATGAAAGATTAAAGAAGTCATCACTTTGCTTCTTCTTGTTTTCACGCTGATGTGTTGGAGGAACAGTGCTTCATCATTGTTTTGTTTTTCTAAATGGAAATTACATTGTTGGAAACTAATTAAGTACATTAACTCAAGTGATGTACTTAAGTTCAATGTACTGATACTTTTGTTGGGTATTTCCATTTTATGCTACCCTGCAACAATTCAGAGGGAAATATTGTACTTTTTTACTACAGCTGTAGTAAATTCCGACCAGTGGTTCTTTTTTTTATGTATAATTTGTTTTATTGAGTGAGTAAGGTTCTGGGTATAACGCATATATTCCAACAAAAGGAATCGAATTTCACAATTTTGAATTGCGCTTCTCAAAATCCCATACAATATGTTTGTCCTTACAGGTTAACATTGCATCCCCTCCCACACAAATATTTACATACTTGTCACCCTCAGATTGTCACCTACATTGAGGCATGTCCACACTTGTTTTCGTTTACGATCTCCGTCCACACGGTGTTTCAGCATCGTTTTCGAAATGATCTCCATCCAAACGCATGAAATCAAATATCACGTGACTATTCACGTACACTGCATGCGCATGGGTGTCGATGTAAACAGGAAGTAGATTGGTACTTAATTTGAAAAAATACAACAGAGTAATAAAGTAGTCTTTAATAATGAAAAGTCGTGTTTGATACATTAGATCTTCTCTAAGATATTCGTCTATGAACTCAAACAGACACATTTCGTGGAAAGTTTTAGAAGTTTTATTTTTCAGACTTAGTTACAGCGCTGCAGGTCTTGCTCTATCTCTCTCACACATCAAAATTACTTTAAAATCAACACTTACACGTAAAGGTTTACTAGATTATTGGTCCATAAATGTGGTCAACACACGTCTCTCACTCGTTCCCTCTTGGTTTCGTTGTTGTCTGTTCTCACTCGTAGCTGGTGGCTTAACTATCTGTCATACTGGAGAGCATTTACTGCTTTTGTTCCTTTACATTTTATCTGCGGACTTCACAATTGTTGTGCAGAACAAAATAAGCATTAATAAGGACAGGAAAGTCCTCCGTTTTGTGTCCATCCTTAGGCCTCCCTAAAGCCGCTGACCGTGACTTCAGACGTCCGCTCCGTAGGCCTGATAACGCCGCTGGTCACGCCGCTCTCAGATCGCTCCAATAACAGCTGCTTTCGCCACAGAAATGCAGACTTTAACTGAACAACAGCTGCTAGTAAAGACAACAAGGTCAGCAACACCTGTAATCAGTTGTCCATGTTGAATTAACCTGGTAGTCGATCGGTAATCAATGTTGACGTTTGTGAGCTTCTGGGAAACGGTCAGGTGATATGGGTGTGACGAATCATGGAAGGACACGTCATGACTGCTAAGAACCAATCAAGTAGCGAACGTGAGTGTGGGCGTCATCGTCTCTAAACTTATCCGTTTTCGACCGTCATCGTTTTCAAGCTCCTCCGTTTTCGGTGCTCGAAAACGCCGACGTAGTGTGGACGCTTGGTGTAAACGTATAACATATGCGTTTTCAAATGGAAACGGAGTAGTGTGGACATGGCCTGATTCTTCAGTATCAATAATAGTATTTCCATTTAATGCAACTTTGTACTTCTACTCCACTACATTTTGAAAGCTAATATTTTACTGTTTTACTTCACAACACTTGTTTGATAACTTTAAGTACTTTGCAGATTTGGATTATTAATACAAAATATAAATCAACTGGTACATTATGAATTACAATATATTATCAACATACGTTAGGCTGAATAAAGTACATAAAGTAATTCAAAGCTGCAATGCTGAAGTGGTCTATGTACACATTGATGCATTTATAATTATAATAAAAAATGGGCCACTGCATAAGGATTACTTTTATTTTAAGTATACTTTGGTGCTGACACTCTTCTTATTTTATACTTTAAATAAGAGTTCAAATGCAGGACTTTTACAGGAGTCTTCTTCCGCCACTGTGATTTTCAGTGTGCAAGGTTCCCATGACCTCATCCTGAGCCAGCTGTAGTAGCTCTCTCGCGAGATTCCGCGAGGTGATAAGTTGAAGAAACATGGCGTCGTCAAATTTGTTAAAGGTAAGAAGCACTGGAATATATCGTATTTCCCATATTTGTGTGCTGATTTAAACTCGTCGTTTTCATACATTTTCACTATTAGAGCATATATGTATATATTCACTATTGTGGCATAAATGTATGTACACTAATAGTGTAAATATATGAAATAAGTGCACAAATAGGTGCGCCTGAAGTCACAGTTGTCACCGCTGTCGTTGTTGAAGTCCGGTGTGGTGTCGGAGTCTGTTTCCCCAAAGACTTAAGTTATAACCCCTGCCTCGAACAGAACCCGTCCTAACCCGGACCTCAATGCGTCTTCTTCCGTAACCAAAGCCGAACCGAAGCCGCTATCCGGCATTTCGGCGAGGACGAGCCATAGCTTAACAAGAACCGTACCGAGCCCTAAACCCAACAACGAAGAGCATGGAGACTAGAAGGGGACATAAATGTCAACAATACGCCCCTTCTCCGAAGACCCGTTTCTTTTTGACTAATTGTTGCTAACATGCTAACGCTTTTATTTCAGCTAGCTGACTAACCGACATGTCGAAATGCACCTTCTGTGTTCACTAGGCCCAGTTACACATCAGCTCCACCAGTTATTGGCAGTGCTTTCTATGAAGTAGACAATTCACGTCTTGTCCTGATTGATAATTAACGCGGACTGTCCACCGTCAGTCACTGGACAGGTAGCTTGGTATGCTAGCAAGAGAGGTAGGTTAGCGTCAACTAGCTTTGACAGGCTCACTGCACGGCTCGTGTCTGTCAGCTTCAGGTAACCTGTGGACAGAGAGCCACAGGGTCAATGGTTGAATAACTCAAGTACATTAACTGTACAGTTGAGGTACTTTTACTGTACTTCAGTATTTCCATTTTATGCTACTTTGCTTTCAACTGAACGTCACTGTCCACCCTAGTTTTGAGGCAATACAATCAAAATTAAATCAACAAGTATTATTACAGGTTAAGAAAATACTTTATGGATCCATCGGGGAAATTCACAAGCTACCCAACAGTTCATCAAATCATTAAAATTAGGTCATTTTTACCAGCTGCAACATTAAAGTATTGAACACATTAATGCATCATTAATAATCCAGTAATATAATGTACATAATTAAGTACAACTGTGCATGCAGGACTTTTACTTGTAGCTGAGTATTTCCACAGTGGGCTATTTTTACTTTTTACTTAGTTACTTAGTGGACAGGACACCAATGGAGGTGGACAGAGAACCACAGGGTCCTGCTAAAGTAGCTGGGTAGTGTTGCTGCTTTTCTCTGATGTATTTCTAAATATAGCTCTTTGATTCTGTTGGACAAGCAATGTTATCTCCAATAACTTGTGATTGGCATTTTTCTCTATTTTCAGACGTTTGATAATCTACATAATTAGGTGATTATTTAAGAGTAACAGAAAATACTTGTAGCCACGATGCAAAAAAACAATTAATAATTTACCATCAGGCTATCTACCTGAAGAAGACTGTCATGTGAAAATGTTGTTAAATTATAAAAACGATTGCATCATGGCTATGAGTGTGCGACTATTTTCCTTTACACTTGTGCTTTCACCGTGGTCAGCACCCCTCCAACACTAGTGTGCCTTCACTTCCTCTCTCATCCCGAGGCGATTACTTCAATAATTGTAGACCCATCAGTCAATAAGGAAAATAGATGTTAGTTGCAGGGAAAATATGTACAAAGTG
Source organism: Lycodopsis pacificus (assembly GCA_028022725.1). Taxonomy (NCBI): domain Eukaryota; kingdom Metazoa; phylum Chordata; class Actinopteri; order Perciformes; family Zoarcidae; genus Lycodopsis; species Lycodopsis pacificus. Next base: position 519,542 of record CM051696.1, read on the forward strand.
TGAGTAACACACATGGCCTCTGGGATCTGGATACTTCAGGGAAAATCATTATGAAATGGCTTAAATGAAGCATAGGAACAGATTGATATGTAGCAAATTAAATACTATTTTAAAGTAATGTTACTGTAACATATGACGTGTTCTTCTTCTTTTCCTTGTGTTACCCAGCTTGTCGTTCAATGCAAGGCTTCTACTTAAGCCAGTTTAAAAGATGGCCAGTTACTTACTTAGACTTGAACATATTAATAAGAGTGATATAAAAACATGCTACGTTGATGTAAAATAGTGAAAAGCTACAGATTGAAGATGTAGTTAGCCTTGATCCCAGCCCTTGGTCTGTCTTCAGTCTCTGTGTGTCTTTGTGTATCTCTGCATCTCTGACTCTCTTCTCTCCCCCAACATTCCTCATTGCTCCTTCCTCTTCCTCCTCCCACTCCATGTCTCTCCTCCAGAACAAGGGGTCCCTACAGTTTGAGGACAAGTGGGATTCGATGCGGCCCATCGTTCTCAAGCTGCTCAGACAGGAAGCCGTCACCAAGCAACAGTGGTTCGACTTGTTCTCGTAAGAGATGCTTTCTGCTCCGTACCTTACTGCCTTCTGTCTCCAACGCCGGATCAGTTCAGCTGCTGCTGCCTCTGATTCTGAAAACAGTTGCCTTACTCTGAACAACAGACCGCTCACAAATCACAGTGTTCTATTTTAGTGCATTTGAGCAGCACACACATGCAAACCATAGGCTTAGTTTTTACCAACAGGTGTTGTGCTTTACATAATCCCCACACAATGTCAGACTTTTGTAGGTAGATTGTGTCCCGCTCATAAACTAGTGTGGAAAAGAGTCTTGTTTCCATAGCTTAAAGGAACAGTGTGTAGCTTTTACTCATCCATAGTCGAGGGTCTAAGGACAGAGAGTGTTGTATGCTGTACAGATTGTAAAGCCCCCTAAGGACAATTTGGGGCTCTATGAATAATACAATTAACGATATCTAGATAAAGGACTTCATCACCATATTATTCCATTGAAAGATGATACATTCTCATATTGAATTGTCAGCCCTGGTTGGTGATTGCTGCTTTTGGCTTGAGAAATAGGATGAGAAGAGGAACAGGGGAACAGGAACAGTGTAGCTCTCTCATCATCAAATTGCTCTGGAAAGACAGATCACATTTCAACAGATATTTCTGCAAGTATTACACCACGTGTGTTTGTGACAAGTTGAGTAAAAGCTCTGGAAAGTGTCCCACTGTTGGAGGTGCATAGTTTGACTGTACCAACTTTGAATTTGTCCCTCGTCTGTCCCCCAGAGATGTCCATGCTGTGTGTCTATGGGATGACAAAGGACCAGCCAAAATCCACCAAGCCCTCAAAGAGGACATCCTAGACTTCATCAAACAAGCACAGGCTGTAAGTAGTGTGGGGGTTGGTTTCATTTTTATTTTATGTTTGCTTGTGTTTAGCATTAGTAAGCTCATTTCAGATATGTTAATGTTACGGCTATTCAACATGTTACTTTCATGCCTGAATTAGCACCCTGGTCTCTTTTACCTTGCGGTGCAAACAGGAGAAAAGGGTAAAAAAAGAAAACATCATAGCACCACAGTAGTAATCTAGTAAACTCCCTCTCTATATTTTCAACATTCATTCATGCCAACTGTTGAGCAAATGAATATCAAAATGCTTCCCACACAGCGTGTGAGCCAACAGGAAATAGATGTTATACATTATAACATGCAGCTCTCTATTAACGGTAAACAATGACAGTTATGTGAAATGTATCAGCGTGTTCACTGTGGAAGTACACTCTCTACATTTTAACATGTAGAGCAAGTATTACAGGGGACAAAGCATCATAAGTATTTTTTGGCCGACCTGTGTCATCTTTAACTTTTTCCTGCATCTGTTGCCATGGCAGCGGGTGCTGAGCCACCAGGACGACACGGCGCTGCTGAAGGCCTACATTGTAGAGTGGAGGAAGTTCTTCACCCAGTGCGACATCCTGCCCAAGCCCTTCTGTCAGCTGGAGATCACGCTCATGGGCAAGCAAGGCAGCAACAAGAAAACAAACATGGAGGACAGCATCGTGCGAAAGGTGGGGGGGGGGGGTTTGAGTGGAAGACCTGAGCAACAACAAGGTGATGAGGTGGCATGTAAGAAGCAAGATGGAGAGGAGATGAAAATAACTAAATAAGCAGAGCAGCAGAGGCCACGGAGGAGGAAGATGTTGTGGAGGGAGGGGATGATTCAGCAGACAGAAGGAGTGTCCTTTAAAAGCACTTCATGAATAAATTGGGCTCAACTATTCTTGGATGGCAGGAAATGGAGGTTAACTTATTATTCAACATTTTGGGTGCACAATTATTACTGCCCTTCTTCTTCCCTTCTGCAGCTCATGTTGGACACGTGGAACGAGTCGATCTTCTCCAACATTAAGAGTCGCCTGCAGGACAGCGCCATGAAGCTAGTGCACGCCGAGAGGCAGGGGGATGCCTTCGACTCCCAGCTCGTTATAGGAGTACGAGAGTCGTACGGTAGGGCAGACAGAAACGGGTCCACTGTAAACATTCTGGAGGGCGGTGTCACAAACAGACTGAGAAAGAATTGAATACTGCATTAACGGTAACTTGGATTGTCCCAATCTCTGTGCTCCTCTCCCACCAGTCAACTTGTGCTCTAACCCAGAGGACAAGCTGCAGATCTACAGGGACAACTTTGAGAAAGCCTACCTGGACTCCACAGAGAGGTTTTACAGAACACAGGCCCCGTCCTATCTGCAGCAGAACGGCGTCCAGAACTACATGAAATATGTACGCGACAATGATACTGATTATTATGATATTATTAAGTGTGTTACTGTAGGATGAAGAATGGGCTGTCTTTAAAATGTAGAAGAGAATGCCACTGATAAATGCTCTGATGAAAGGGAGGGGGGGGGGGGGGAGTATACGGGAGTTGCTGCCTCAATCTTGTTAGTCTAGTTGTGTTGTTGTGTGAATCTGAACTCACCCTTTAAAACACCAAAGTCGCACAATAACACAAACTAGCAGATCGAGGCAGCGGCAGACCAGCATCTCCCGTGTTCTGTGAGGTAAAGTGGCAAAGATAATGGCTTCAGTTGCCCGTAGGAAAGGGCTGACTGACTGTAAGCGAACACTTAAACTGATAAACATTTATTTTAGTTGTTTGAAATGCGTTGCTTTGCTCTCATGCTGGTTCTCCATCTAAGTAACTCATACAACCCCGATTCAAACTATCCATTGAAGCTGCATTTTGTGGACAGATGTTAGGAGAAAAGGTGTTTCCTTGGATGTGTGTATGAGAGTTTTAATTGTATGTTTGTATCACTTGGATTCTTAGTATCTGTGTTTTGTGTTGGGTTTCTCTGCAGGCAGACTCGAAGCTGAGAGAAGAGGAGAAGAGAGCGCTTAGATATCTAGAGACACGTCGTGAATGTAACTCTGTTCAAGCAGTAAGTGTCTTCAACAGGGTCTGACAACAGGGTTTGTTTCCATTTTTTTTGCCAATTATTTCCCTCATGTCATCCTGAATAATCTTTCTGTATTTTACAGATCATGGAGTGTTGTGTGAATGCTCTGGTGACCTCGTTCAAAGAGACCATCCTCGTTGAATGTCCGGGCATGATCAAACGAAACGAGACGGACAGTAAGTACAGCTGTGTTTGATATTGTAATGTCGTTATTGAAAGCCTAAACGCCAAGAAATGTAGATTCAAGCTGAATCATTCGTTAAAAATACATTTTGACTTTTGAACTGAGACAAATACAGAGAGGTGTGTGTGAGTGTGTGTGTGCGCGCGTGTGCATGTAGAGTGACAGAGAGAGGGGAATAGAAGAAGGTGGACTTTTTCTGTAAATTATTAATAATAATTAAAATGTCCACATCATGAAGCTTCTAAGCTATTGGGCACAGCCCTAGTTCAGTCTCTCCTCTGCTCCATTGAGTACCAGGGACGGCGTGTGTGTGATGGTTGTATGCGGGGGATGCAGACATGAAACTATGACGGGGCAAATTAAATTGATATTGATTTAATACGACTGCTTATAATTATAATTTAATTAGTGCTGGGCAAGTTAACGCGCTAATTTTGCGTTAACGCGTTCATTAATTAACGCAATTATTTTATCGCGCGTTAACGCATTTCTTTAATTTATTATAAGTTTGTTTTTTTTTAATTGAAAGACAAGAGACAATAAATAAATATATATATATATATATATATAAATAAATAAATAAATAAAAAACACAACAAGAGGATGACAAGAACAGTGGGATAAAAGCCAGCAAACATCCTATAGTCGGTAATGTTAGTGCACCTATATGCTGAAATTCACGGTAAACGCATTTAAACGGAACAGATCGGGAGCGAGCGAAGGACTTTGAAAGTTAGCGGAAAGATTAACGTGAGACAACATCCGGTTTCTTCAGACGAACATCCGGTTTTCAGAATAAGATGCCAACAAAGTATGAATTATAGTCACATTAACTATAAAACATGCTGCCTGCATCTCGTGAACCAAATGTTATTGCCCTTTTGTTCATATAGCAGTACTTTTAAAATAAAAGTGCGCAATACACTACTTTTGAATTCATTATTGAACTTTGCCATAACAATGCGATTAATCGCAAAAAATCCATGCGATTAATCGCGATTTAAATATTTAAATCGCGATTAAAATATTTTAATCGCGATTTAAATATTTAAATCGCATGGATTTTTTGCGATTAATCGCATTGTTATGGCAAAGTTCAATAATGAATTCAAAAGTAGTGTATTGCGCACTTCTATTTTAAAAGTACTGCTATATGAACAAAAGGGCAATAACATTTGGTTCACGATTTAAATATTTTAATCGCGATTTAAATATTTTAATCGTTGCCCAGCACTAAATTTAATACATTAATGAGAAAATGAGCCAAAAATGGTTTGACATTGGCAAAGGCGATCGCTCTGACCATCGTCAAATCCCAAGACATGTGCTGCAGAGAAGACGTGGTTTGATTGTTTATGTCAGTGTGAACAGTCTGCTGCTAATGGCCAACTTCATCCTTCATATTAGTAGGCAGCATGCAGTACATACTGATGGAGAATTTATTATGTTAGTGTGCATTTTCAATCACAACCACACACTGTGAAGTCTGCCAGACGTAGTGGCATCAACGTTCACTGTTGCAGCAGCCAGATGGACGTTTAAAAATAGAAAGCTGCTCCCGGTGTTGGTTGGCTTCCTGCCAGCGAGGCCAGTAGAGCTGTGCAACTTGCCGACAGTCATAGTTGATCACTCACAGCGTCAGAAGACAACAGTCTTATATTGCCTTCCACCAAATGTTGTTATTATATAATTCATATATATTTGTATCATCATTATTATTATTATTATTATTATTAGTAGTAGTTGTAGTGTCAGATCCATATTGCTCAGAATTATGATTAACTTAAGGATCAAAGCCTGCACCCTCAGCAGACGGCAGGACGTCCCGTAGAGGCCTAATGGGGACTTGATGAATTGTGCATTTCGGGAGTTCTCTGCCTGCTGGACTTCACAGTTACACACCCTTAAAAGTCAGATGAGTCTGCAAGTGTAGGGAGTTTATGAATTCAGCGAGTATGTTTCATGGATGTATTATAAGAACCCCAACATGGCGCCTATTAGTCCAATGAGAATTGCTCGCCTGGCGCATACAACAAAGAAGTTCCTAGCTTACAGGTTTACCACTGAGTATCGGCAGTAGTGTTTCTTCTGCTGGCCCTGCCTGCAAGTTCCCACTCGGCCCGAAGACTTTTAATATAGCTTTTTTTCAACTCGAGGAAAGTTGTGACAAATATAAACATCTTTGGATAAAAGATTCACAATAGAAAGAAGAAGCGGCGCCGTATCCAGTTCTTATTTGACATCCATGGCATGTTTCATGTGTTTTCTCCCTGAACAGAGCTGCAGCTGATGTTTTCTCTGATGGACAAGGTTCCCAGCGGGATCGAGCCCGTGCTGAAAGACCTGGAGGAACATATCGTCAATGCTGGACTAGCAGACATGGTGGCTGCTGCCGAGACTATCACATCCGTACGTGAACGCTCGCTTCAACAATTACTCAGCTCATCTCCCCAATCTCATGTTCGGTCTAAGTCTCAAGTTGTTTGTTGTCATATAAACAACAGTTACAGAGAAGCAGTCATTGGCAGAAAAATTCTCCGATCCCAGGCTCCAAATCTCAATAAACATAAAGAAATATTAAGCAAAAAGTAAAAATCTAAGACATAAAATAGTGTAGAAATTCAAATACAGTGATTAAATAATTAAATATAATGATTATAATGTGTAAAATAAAAAAATATCTTTTATTTCTTGTACAAGAAGGAAGGAAACGGGCAGTAAAACAGTAAATTCTTTGCCACAGCGGATCATCTGTTTTCATCTGGCTGAGTAACCCGACCATGACCGATCCCGTACGGAAATCTGATTTTATGATCCGCAAATATGATATAAAAAACATATGTTTTACGCCTGATGCCCTTCCTGAAGCAACCCAGGTAGTAAACCACAAGTAAAAGGATACACAGGTAAAGTGACCGTAGACATAAATACATGTGTATGATTAAACCCAAACACTTTCTTTATTCAGAAACAAAAAATACTCGTAAAGAAGTATTTTGTTGACGTTTGATAAAACAATTAAATAAATAAAAAAATGGATTAAAAGTTAAAAAATATGAATCATTAAAAGTTCAGATGTGATTAATTATCACAACAATCACTCATCGAACTTTTGGATTGTAATTTTTCCAAAACTAGTGGAGCCGTCTTATAATCATCCCAGAACATGCAGCATGTCGTACAGTCGATTTGTTCATAGCAGGAACTCGTCGTTATTGAGATCTGGGGCAGCAGAGTCCAGAAGTCGGAGAGGAGTTTACAGTGTGTAATGAACCAGCTGACTAAAAGACAAAAAGTTGATATTGGGGGGCAGCTTTTACAAAATGTACAGTAGTTTCAAATATGCGTGTGTTTGTGTTTGTCCAGGACTCTGAGAAGTACGTGGAGCAGCTGCTGACTTTGTTTAACCGCTTCAGTAAGCTGGTGAAGGAGGCCTTCCAGGACGACCCTCGCTTCCTCACAGCCAGAGATAAGGTCTGTTTTAACAAATCGGGTTATATCTGCTCTGTGCTAAAGGCATTTGAGTTCACTCCAGCTCACAACATTGGTTTACAAAATGTGTGTACTGATAAAGAACTACGCCTGCAGCACAAGCAGCGTTACAGCTTGATCCCCATTCACACCTATGGACTCCATACTCTCATATGGAGTGAAGTAGCAGCCTCTCCCTTTCCTCTCTCGAGCCAGAAGCTTGTGTGTTAAGTGTGAGGCAGGTAGTTAACATGCAGAGCTCTGATTGGACAGTTATTTCCTTATGTTGCCACTAAACGACAGCGCGAGAAAGTAGTTAATTTCCATAGTGACTTGTCTTTCTTATTTACGTCCCAGTAGGTTGTTGCAGTTCTATCACATTGAATAAAGGAAGCTGCTGACCATCACAATTAGCTTTCGCTACATAGTTGTGTTGGAGTAGAAAACAGCTTTGCGTCTGTTTACCGAGGGGTTCGAAACAAGCGCTCCCGCACATCAGACAGCATTTGATAAAGGGGGAAACTGTGCAGTTCTAACATTAGTTCACAGTATTTTCTGTCCTCTTATAGACTAAATGAATAATTGATTAATCTAAAGCAGGGGTCTCTAACTGGCGGACCGCGGTCCGGATCCGGACCCAGACGCAGTTGCGTCCGGATCCGGACCCAGACGCAGTTGCGTCCGGATCCGGACCCAGACGCAGTTGCATCCGGACCCAGGACCTAAAATCGATATTTCGGAATCACACATATATTAAGCAGCGATTTTGTACTTTAACCGGTAGGGTTGCACGGTGTATCGATACTAAAAAGGTACCG
>CM051696.1:532500-555000 GCA_028022725.1 Lycodopsis pacificus
CAGATTTTATATATATATATTTTTTTATCACATCAAATGCATTACAGCAATAGCCCATTCAAAATAATTAGCTCATATGTAGCTCTATTAACATCTTGGATTACGGCCGTCGCCATGTTGGTTTTTATTGCAACCAATAAACAGAAGTGACCATATTTGGAATGTGGAGGAATGACGTAAAGACGCCGTATACGTCTCTGGTAGCGACCTGTCAATCACAGTAAGCCCGCCCTAAAGCATACTCTGCTTTATGGTCTATTTCACTCTACATGGACCATCATTTACTAAATTAACATCATGCTGTATTGAAGATAATTACAATGTTCACCGAGGTAATAGATCAGGAGAGAAGTAGTCATTTCCTCATAGACTTCTAAAATAATTTCTAAACAATTATTTTTGCAACCGGAGACCCTCTGCACACAACAAACAGCGCTATCAGTCTGAGAATAACTATAATAAACAACATTGATGCAAAGTGAAAAATGTGGAATCACTACTCCTCATTTCATGTGCTATTTGGGATTTTGGGAGTAATGGCAACGGTCGAAGCTTCGAAGCTCTGCGGTCAGCAACAATATATAGCAAGAGTGCCAATCAGTGTAGTATTATCACTTTGCTGTAATGTGTCCCTGTCATCGCTTCTTCTGCCATGCAGCAGACATATAACCTGTGAGAACATAAACACTTAGGACTGATTAGGACTGATTTAGGACTGATACTGTTCAATCATAGTTTGGATGCAATTTGAAACGTTTGCAAATTGACAATCTGCGCACTTTATTTAAGTGAACGGCGAGGGGTTATGTGGACCTAATTAGATTAAAAAACGTTTGTGTTCCTGATTTCTTTCCCTGCAGCGGACAGTGTGAACATTAAGATCCTGAACGCCGGAGCGTGGTCGCGAAGCAGCGAGAAGGTTTTCGTCTCGCTGCCCACGGAGCTGGAGGACCTGATCCCCGAGGTGGAAGACTTCTACAAGAGGAATCACAGCGGACGCAAACTCCACTGGCATCACCTCATGTCCAACGGCATCGTGAGTGAGCCGTAACAGTAGATAAGGGTTCAGGCCACCATTTAGAGCCATACATCAACATCTCATGGAGTTAAAATACTTTCATCTTAATACGTACATCTCCAAATTACTACGAAAATGTTTTCCTTTTGTCCATGCAACTTCTGTTCTTATTTCCCTGAACTTTATATGCCTCATATTCTTCCTACACTAAAGTTATTAGTAATGTTTGAAAGAGTGGACTTTGCTACTAACATGAAAGCTTCTATATAGAGAGGTCACTACTGAGTGTTAAGAGTCAAATAGAAACGTACATTGTTTACATCCATGTCTTCTTCTTCCTTGCATTTGTTGGTACTTTGCAGCATTTATCTGCATGTTACTGCAGGAAACCTTTGGTAGGACTGCACATCAAGCAACAGATACTTACAATACAAAACAACATGCCCCATAGCTCCACTGGTGGTCAGAAGCTCCACAGGGTACCAAGGTAACAAAATGCTCTTCCCAGAGGACAGGTCCTGGCAGAGTGGAAAAATAATTTAAAAAATCTAACTGAATCGTGACCGTAAAATCGAAAAGTCCAATTGAATGGTGACGTTGGAGAATTGTGACGCTGTTACTACTAAAGCAAACCGCCAGAGCGACACTGTGTCACCACGCTCTGCTCTTCTCACCTCCTCTTTTGGTTCTCCCTCCCCTCTGCTCAGATCACCTTTAAGAACGAGGTGGGGCAGTACGACCTGGAGGTGACGACGTTCCAGCTGGCGGTGTTGTTCGCCTGGAACCAGAGACCCAGAGAGAGAATCACCTTTGAGAACCTCAAACTGGCCACGGAGCTGCCCGACGCAGAGCTACGCCGCACACTCTGGGTCAGACCGAGGAGACATTGTTAAATGCTTCATTTCAATCCACCAATTATAGTACAAGTGTGCGAGATTTAGATATTTACTTAGGTTAAATACATTCTTTGCCTCTCATGGGTAAGAAAATACTGCCAGGCTGCCTGCTACACCTGAGATTTACACCACATTTTGACAGACAGTTTTTGGTAAGTCTGCCAATCCACCAGTCAGGTTATTAACACACCCAAGGCTGCCAACATATTGTTTGTGCATAATTAAACCTCTTGGTAATTTAACAGTACCACAAGGAAAGGTGACTGTGTGTAGAAAGGAAACACGCACACATTGGTGGTATTTATAACTGACGTCTGGTGATGTTTCACATCTTGAGATTGACTCCTCTCTCCTCTCTGTGCAGTCTCTGGTGGCCTTCCCCAAGCTGAAGAGACAGGTGTTGTCGTATGACCCCCCAGTCAGCTCGCCCAAAGACTTCACAGACAGCACGCTCTTCTACGTCAACCAGGACTTCTCACTCATGTATGCTGTGCTGCTTTTAAAAATAACGTTTCCCCCCGAAAAACGTATGACGAGAATGTGGGTGTCCCCATTGATCCATGATTGAATTCAGCTAAGAGATGTATTTTATTTCATCTCCAAAATGCTTCATTATTTCCAAATTCCACTCCTTTGTAAAGTAGCATAATTAAATATAAAATGACATTCATGCACTCAATATATCTGTTCTGATTATCAACTAACTTAAGCAGCAATTTCAGGTCTGCACCACACCACAACTATGCATGATGTTAAATGCCTCCTCACCAGAAACAAATTTTAAAAAGTTAAAACAATTGTGATATTATTTTTATATATATATATATATATATATATATATATATATATATATATATATATATATATATATATATATATATATATATATATATATATATATATATATATATATATATATATATATATATATATATATATATATTGTCTGCGTCTTTGTGTCCATTTATTTTTTTCTCCCTCAGCAAAAACTCCAAAGTCCAGAAGCGGGGAAAGATCAATCTGATTGGTCGGCTGCAGCTGACCACAGAGCGAATGAGGGAAGAGGAGAATGAAGGAATCGTTCAGCTCAGAATACTCAGAACTCAGGTGCGAAAATACACTTCAAAACACGCATCAAAACACTCACAGTGGACCTCATGCAAGAACTATTTCATATTATTTTCTTAACGTTCTCATACTTACTAAAGACCGAGGCTTTGTTAAACGGTTTTTCACCTATTTTTGTGTTTAGGATTGTTAGGCAGGCCTGAAATCATGGCTCAATGATACCACTGGAGCCATTCTTAAAGTAACCCTCCCCTTATGCTGAATATAAAGTACAGCACTTAGCGTCAGTGGTTCTGCTGCTCAATCGCCAGTTACAACACAGCCTACAGTGTTCTTTCTAGCCAGCAGGGATATTCTGGCCGTAAGGTATACCGGAAAACAAATCCTCATCACGATTGTGATCTAGATGACGTCATGTAGCAGCAATTCTACGAGAACGACCGTCCTGCTTTCTTTACAAACCTGTGAAGTCCTGTTGAGATGACATACTGTGGTTAGAGGCTCCAGCTAGCTAAAGCATCGCTGAAGCGTTTCAGAGATGGAGGAAAAACAGCAACTTTTCCTGCGGGATATTTTGCCATTAAATCAGGCTTTCACCATTTGAAGGGACGTATATCCGCATCTCCATTTGTCGAACAGCCAATAGGAAGTCCCTCTGTCTGACATGACGTGATTGGTTCAAAATCTTCCGCCACCGGCTATATTTTGTAAAGCCTGAATGAAAGAGCCAAAGAGGAGGTGCAGAAATCTAGTTCACTCAGACTACATTCATTAAAATATGCCGAAAGATTATCTTGATTTTTAACCAGTGATGCCAAAGATGTACTGCCTGACAACATTTCCCAACAGCTGTCGTCTGTGTTTGGTTTGTGAGCCAGGTCAGGAGGGATTAGCTTGTTGTTTATAGACCCCAGTACACTTTGTAGAGGTTGAACAGTGTAACGTTATGCTTATATTGTTGGTTTTTTTCGATCAGGAGGCCATCATCCAAATCATGAAGATGAGGAAGAGGCTCAGCAACGCCCAGCTGCAGACGGAGCTGGTGGAGATCCTGAAGAACATGTTCCTGCCTCAGAAGAAGATGATCAAGGAGCAGATCGAGTGGCTCATCGAACACAAGTACATAAAGAGGGAAGACGCGGACATCAACACCTTCATCTACATGGCCTAGGCAGCGAGGGAGGGAGGAAGGGGGGAGGGAGCGCTTCCTCGCTCTGCTGTTTTACTCCTGGCCTCGCAACCGGCGCTTTAAAAACCCTGCGAGAGGAGAAGGAACAAAAGGTGTGAGGGAGCAGTGAGAAGTAGGGGGTGCGTTGAAGGACGAGGAGGAGCCTTTTCAAACAACAGTATGGATATTTATTTGTGTTTGTGAGATGCCAGTGTGTCATCGAGGTGAGAGTCGAGTCGTCCGACTGTCTGTCTGTCTCCCCTGCCCTCTAGTGTCGGATCACATCCGAGGAGAGGGAGGCCGTCTGCTCTCAGCGGCTGAGAGGAAAAGAAATAGTGACAAAATTCAATGAAATACTTCCTGCCTTACTTTGTCAGCGACGGATTGCGGAGGAGGAACCGGGAGGGCGAACGTAACGAGCTGATATCGATCCTTCGCTTTCACTTAATGCTGCCGTCTTGGCGGCAGCCATTTTGTATCCCTCCTCTTCAACATTTGTCTCATTTTTGAAGTGGGAATGCAAAAAAAAAAGCTGCAAGTGAAAACTGCCATTGAGGAGGAGCGGACACGGATGGAGAGTTTAAAACTACAGAGGAGTGTTTTTGCCAAATTGTATGTGTGAGTGTGTGTGTTTGCGTGTGTGTGCGCACACTTTCAACAGCATGCTGCTCTATGGTTTTTGTTTGTTTGTTGGAGGATCTGTCACACTTTCTGGTTGTGTCTGAGAGCGTTGGCAACTCATGACCAGCCCCCTTTTTGAAATGCTGATATTTTGGGTATTTTTTTTCTGCTTCTGTTTGTCAGCAGGTAAACATTGTCCGGACACACCCCTCTTGTCTGTGTTGGGAAGTGATCACACTGCAAGCTATTTATTTGGTGTGTAAAGACCAGTGCTCTGAACATTGCCAGCCGAATGCATCAAAGAGGGACACGTCTAGTGTGACCAGGTGCTCCCTCGTAAAACACAAATATTTGCAACACTGAATTTCCTCCCCATGAATCCACTGAGAGTCATTCTTTGCACAGTGTCAGTCCCAGGAAAACTCTGTTAAACTAAAAACAACAGAATTGCATTTCATTAAGCCATATTGTACACGTTGGGGTTGGGGGGGTTGTGGAGTCCAATGCGTGCTGTAACAGAAACTCATCCCAACATTCAGCTGATGTGATGCTGCAGAAGTCTCTTTTGTACTAAATTCCCTCTGTGTGTTTTCTGCCGATGTCACAATATATTTTGTGACTCGCAGATTCTTTTGACTTTATTGGGAGTATGAACTATGAATTTCCAAGATTAAATTGATACGATTTACGAGAAAATGCAAAAAGAACTTTGAAAACTTGTGATCAATCACATCACGGCGTGTTAAATACTGTTGATTTGATCCCAGAATCCCCATGTTATCACAAGCATGCAGACTCTTGGTAAACGGTAAATTTACTGTACTTGAATAGCACTTTTCTAGTCTTCCAACCACTGAAAGCGCTTAAACGCTACATGTCCTCATTCACCCATTCACACACTGATGACAGGGGCTACCATGCAAGGCGCCACCTGCCCATCAGGACTATCTAACAGTCACAGACCGATGACACAACCCTCGGGAGCAAATTGTGAAGAGACATTGCTGTGAACTGGGCCTCTTCAGAACAAAAACACCCAAATGATTTGGACGAGGTGATGGCGTTAGTGCATCAGGAGCTACATTGTGATGGACGGATGCAAAGACAACGCCGTGCTCCATCCTCAATGTTCTCTCGGAGAGCATCTGAGGTTTTTCTCGTGAATTTACAACTTTAATCTCGGTAATTCTGAGCCCCCCCCCCGACTAATATGTATCTACAATGGCCCAAACACACCATCTTACTTTTCTACCTTCCATAGGACTCAGACAACTCGCTCTGCCTCCTGAGCCACAGCCGCCCAGGGTCACGTTCAGTTAGCTGTTCCCTAAACCAGTGACCTCGTTGTTTTTGTATAGCTTGACCTTTTTTGTTTTGTTCCAGCTATAAAGGCAGAGAGAGAATGGTGGTCAGTAGCGTGTAGTAGAGCCAGCGCTACATTTTCTCAGAAATGCCAAAGATTCTCCATCAGGTAGCAGAAGTTCTGTTTTTCAAATGTGAAGAACAAAACTTCAGGACATGAAGACATAACCCCAGCTTCAGTTGAATGTTGGGCGGTGTATGAAGAGAAGGACGAGTTACTGGGACTGATAACGCGCTCCACATACAGTAGAGTGTTAAATCTGAATCCAAAATGAGATCTTTAATATTTACCAAACATGGAAAACTACATCTGGATAAACTCAACTCTTTTTATTTTTGTATTTTCTATGCGTTAGTGTTTAAAATGAATACGTAGCAATAGAACTCTTGATCCTAAACACTCACCATGTGACAATTGAGCTTCATACAACCTGCAGCTGCTTTTTGGATTTGATTATCAGCTGGGCAGTGCAGGCCGAGACGAAAAGACTGAAGTAGAAATAATTCCCGGGAGGAAAACAGAGACGCTGTGTTTAGTGTTCATCAGAGGCAGCTGTTGGGAGTTGAGGGCTACTGATGCAGAAACTAGTACAATAAATAGGAAGGGGAAAAAAGCTGCTGGGTCACAACACGATGAATCCGCTGCACTGGGATCAGAGGAGCTTTGCTCTTTTGAGTTCATGTCAAAACCACTGAGGATACGTCCATCCTCACTACTGCTGTGGCCCAATAGGTGACTTTACTTTGTGAGCGTGTTTTTTGATTTCCTGTTGAACTGAACTTAAGAGGAAAGACAACAGTGAATGTGTGGGATTTCATTTAAAGAAATATATATTTATTCAGTATTTATGACAAATGTTACTTTCATCAATCAAACGTTTTCTTTCCATTGTTTTGTTTTGTAAAAGATGTTTTCTCAGTGTGCGTCCATAGAGCTGACGCAGCATTTATTTACTGCGACTCTCTCCTCTATTTCAACTTAGTAGCAAGACTTCAGACTTCAACCTAATTTGATTTTCACTTTTAATAGTTTTGATTCACACCTGCAGTTTGTCCAAAGGCTGAAATGGCTTCTGGCACTCTATCACTATCACTCTATCCCTATCACTCCATCACACACTGCAAACAGAGTTCTTCTTCTTCTTACGACCAACTCTTTTCTCAATGTGGTTATTAAGGCCTTGAGATAAAACAAACTCCCCAAGTCAATCCCATGAAGCAGTTTTATTCTCTGATGCACAGACCAGTTAGTATTGAGCAAACTATCCTGTGTTTTTACACCTCGAGTACACGGAGAACTGTGAAATGAGTCATTTATTTTTTAGCAGTTTTAACGCTGTGAGCTCCACTTATTTCATCTTCCCCAATAGATCCGTAGAAATGCTAAAAGAATTCTCTGATCCACCCAAAATGGTGACTGGTATGCTGCAGGTGATGTAACTTGTGTTGTTTGGTGTATTTGTCTTCTCTAACAAAGATGGAGGAGTCATGCGTTCCTACAGAAATTGTCCCAGAATGCAAAGCAACAGCAGAACAAACTTTACACAAGAGTGCACAACCGCAGTCTCCCGTGTTGGTCACAAGTTGGATTTCCACATCCTTACGGCCTGATATGATTTAAAGCAGCAGTCTGGGAAATGTAGGTTCCTGTTAAAATTAGACGTGGCAGGTTGGGGTAAACTATAGGAGTGCCAGGAAAATAATAAAATAAACATTTTGGGCTCGAGTTTTCCTTTAAAGACTCTTAAGAAACTAATACTTAATTTGCTCACCTGAGCTGTATTTCTTCTGCTCTCATTCCAGGTAGAATCAGCACTTTCTAACGGCTCTAACGATGTTGCGGGTTTGAAATGATATTCAGAAATCATTTCAAAACCTGTGTCTGTGTACGACTCCTTGTGAAAACTCTGCAGGAGCAATTCAAGTTATCTGCAGAAACAATCTGTAGCGTCAAGCTGTTACGCCTGAATTTGCAGTAATTCCGCTTTGTCTGTGCATGTGTGACACACTAAAGACGCTTTGGCACAGTTTCCTGCTTTGACTGTACTCGGATGTTCAAAAGATATTTTAATGTAACCTCGCTGTTTATATAATTTGTGTGCAGAATTGTTCAATACTTACAATTTTTAAGACATGCTTGGTGCAAAGTTGCTCCATCAATCTGTTCGTCCACCGCTTTGGTCCAGACTGAAATATCTCAACTACTGGATGGATTGCTGCGAACAGTTCAGATGTTCGTGGTTACCAGAGGATGGATGAACTATAATAACTTTGATCCCCTGATCGTTTGCCCCATCGGCAGGTTCAAGTTTGAATCACTTGTGACCCGATACCTGAAAAATAATGATGGCATTCCATCAGCCTCAAGTTGACTTTGCTTAACACCAGCATGTTAATGTGTAGTTAGAAATGTGGAAATTCAATTCTATGTTTATTATTGAGGGTCATAGTTAAAGATGGTGTTGTACCGGACACCACCAAGATGTCAGTGCTGAAACGTAATTTAATTAGCACCTCCATGACAAAAACTCAACATTCTAGGCATCATAAAAGCAGAATTTATGGCGGAACAGTTGGACTGAACTGCACCAGTCTGTCCAGGTGAAGCTGATGTAGTGGCCACTGAGTTATGGGTTCTTTTCTTTCTGAAATTGACTGAACTTATGTCACTTTTTAATTTTATTTATAATTTGGTCGTCCAGTCTTGTCTTTTTCCGCTAAAGCTGTCGGAACCACAGTGAGTCTGAGCCTGTAGAGCTTTAAACAAACCGCACAGAACATATTGTTTAGCTTTTTACTCAAGTATTAACAGCACAACAAGGTGTCACTTCCCTCCATGGTATTTGTTTTGACATACAGGAACTGGTCTTATTTTACTGCCCTTCTTTATTAGACACTGTATTTTAATCCATGTTTAACAATAGTTAAATGTGTCCAATCAACAGTTAGTATTAGCTGGTGAAGCTGAAACCCCTCCGTAGACATCTGGTGGAACTCTTCAAAGTCTTTTGTTTTTTTAAAGCCTGTGTAGCGGGCTGTGGTTTTCACCTTGGACCCCCCCCCCCCCCTCCCACAGGTGGGCACACTTACCTGTAGCCTTGCGTCATGATGACACTAAACACAATCAGTCACATCTAAACCAGCCAAATGTTTTGCCACTTTATCGAGTAAAGAGGAGAAGCGTTGTGTTGGCGGAGGAGATGTTCCACTACTTTCATGTGCCGCGTTTTGCTTGTTTCATATTGTTTCATATTGTTTTGAAAGTTGAGTTATTTCTTGACAAAATAAAGCTGTAAACAAACTGTAAAGACGGGAGTTTGTTTTCTTTCACGTCCAGACCACAAGTCACTGATTTATGGAAGTTTGTTTTCACACATGTGCGAATGTAATTTCGTGGGACACGTGACATTTGTGACTTCCCTCCTAATTGTTTACAGATTTTTTTGTTTTATTTGTACCGCAGCAGATCTAAAAAGAAAATCCACAAACACGAGGTGCAATATGTTTTTATTTGATTTTAATAGTTATAATGCAAATGTGTAGAAGTAATTTCACGTGAAGGACTGGATCCACCAACATCCTTTGATGTGAAATTAAAATATGTTTTCAGAATAAGTTATGCATAATTGCAAATAGTGGATATGACCACAAAACACCAGATTCAAAACTACATGTGGATATGATTGATTCGTGGATCACGGTACACATTTGTGGCTTGTCTCCTGTGGGTTACAACTATTAAAGGACGACAAACACTTCCATATAGATTTTCCAGTTTTGTCTCAAAGTGAATTTTTCTCTCCAGTGATACAAGTTACTGAACTCTATTTGTGGGAGGGATCTGTTTTTGGTGAGAAACACGTCACAAGTCTGAAGAGTGACTTAATTTAGTTACAAGCCAGCAGCAGAGGCAGAAGCTATACACATATATTTTGGAAATGGATTCAGCAAAAATACAATTACAAGTTTACATGAATAACGTTTGAATAACAAAACTGGAAAAAATCTATATATTCTTGTTAATATGCCAGTAAATTGCTCAAAATTCAAATACCGGTATGTTAAAATATGCCACAATTGTTATTGTGGTGTTAATTTAGAAAGAACACAGGTCACGTACAGCAGCCTATACATTTATAATTGTACTCTCTAATGGTTTTCAATTTAAAGTCCCAAATCTTGACCTTCTCCATCCGGGGCAATAAGTGAAAAGTGACCGAACTGATTTTTTTGAACCTGTATTCCTGGTCCTTCCTCCCGCCATGGTCCTGCTGACTCCCACTGCTAATACCATTTTTATCATTACTCACATTACTATTTTATATACCATTAACACACATTACTGACTTTGCTTCTTCACCAGTGTCTGTGCTTTCTCGCCTCACAGGTTCCTGTGGATCCTGGTGATACCTGGTCTTGCCTCCTGCCGTGGTTCATATGCATTGTATGTGTTGTAACTCTGTAATGCTGTTCATGTACACATGGCATCTATTGCACTTCTGTCCATCCTGGGAGAGGGATCCCTCCTCTGTTGCTCTCCCACATTTTTGTGTCCTCTTTTCTCCCTGTTAAAGGGTTTTTTGGGGAGTCCTTCCTGTTCCGATGTGAGGGTCCCAGTACAGAGGACCCACGTGGAGCTGTGGGTTAGAAGAAGAAGAAGAAGAAGAAACATTCCTTTATTAGTCCCACAGTGGGGAAATTATTCTCTGCATTTGACCCATCCCTGTATATATAGGGAGCAGTGGGCTGCCAATGACAGGTGCCCGGGGAGCAGTTAGGGGTACAGTGTCTTGCTCAGGGACACATCGACACAGGACACGATGCAGCCGAGGATCGAACCGGTGACTTTTCGGTTGGCGGACAACCCTCACTACCCAGTAAGCCAGGGTCGCTCCCTTAATTACAGGATGAGTTTGTGTGCACTGAAAGTGAATCATCACGAGGAGCTCTGGGTACATCAGCTGAGACTGATCTCTGAAGTCATTGATTCATGATTTGTTATTCATCACATTATATTCTTGCTTGATATTAAGTCCAGGCCTGTAAAATTGCCAGTAATATTTTCTTCTATCTTATTTTTTTAAACATGACAGTCAAATCAAATTAATCTTTAACTTAATTTATTGTGCGTTTTGTCTCTTTCGTGGCAAATTAATTGTATTTAAGTCAGGAGTGTAGATGGAGAGAGCTGTGAGAACTGTGTATATGAAATGATTTAAGAGACGGCGGATTACATACTTTATGATATTATCATATGAGTATTATTAAAGTGATATTGATATTTATTTTTAAAATATCACGGTTATCGTCAATACCAGTATATCACAACAACCCTAGCAGATCAAAATGAATAATTTGCTAAAGCAACCAAATATTACCAAAGACACACTTGACTGCAGTTTTCTGAAAGAAACTAGACACTGATATGAGTAGATTTAGATTTTTATAAGAAATAATAAAAAATAGAAAAAATATTAACCAATAAAGATGATAGTTAACATATACAGCATCTCAATAAAAAAATGAATATTACATGATCAAAGGAATAGTAACTTGTAAAACTTAAATAATTACCGTCATGTTACTTATATACTTATATAGTATAATTGTTGGAATGCTGTTAAGCATTCCAACAATTCCAACATTTCCAACAATTCCAACATTTTCAGCAGGAAATGCATTTTCTAGTTCCACTATTTCTTCCGTCCCCCTTTTTTGAAACTCTTCTTCTTCTTCTTCATTTTTTAAGCTACAGAAACCGTTCAACTATCAAAATGTTCAGCTCCTTCAGCTCATCTCTGCTTCAGGTCTTAGGACTCTTTAGAGGTCTTTCCACCCTCCTCCACCTCCCCCCCACACACACACACACGCGCCATTTTAAAATATAAGCCCCAGAGAGTGAATTCTAACTGAAATGCTTGTGATGAGCCTGTCATTTAATAACCGGTTTGTGTTTATCTAACATTATGATTCCGTCTCCTCTCCCCTTCTCCCCCACACCCCACACCCCATTTCAAAATAAAAGCTCCAGAGAGTGAATTCTAACTGAACAGCTTGTGATGAAGCCTGTCATTTAATAACCTCTGTTTATGTGTGTCAAACATTATGATTATGTCTCCTCTCCCCCTCCCTCCCCCACCCAGTCCCACCCTTTCAAAATAAAAGCCTCATGGATTAACTGTATTTAAACATTAAACTCAAAATTAGGCTGTTTTGTTGAAAAAATGAATGCTCTTACGAATACTGCGACAACTACTACTGCTGCTAATATTTATAGTATTACTACTACTACTGCTGCTACTACTTCTACTACAACTTTTGCTGTTGCTACTATTACTAGTGCTATTACTGCTACCATCAATATTATTACTACCACTACTGCTATTACTACCACTACTACTATTACTTATACTCCAACTGCTACTACTGCTATTCATGCTACTACCAGTACTAATACTACTACAGCTATTAGTACAACTGCTACTAGTACTACTACTACTGCTACTTCAAATACTGCCATTACTTTTACTACTACTACTACTACTACTACTACTGTTATATTAAATTCTATGACCACTACTACAGCTATTACTACTACTACTGATACTAGGCTACTACTTCTTCTGAATACTAATACTTCTTCTGAATACTAATACTTATACTACTAATGATACGTCTACTACAACTACGACTTCTACTACTACTATTACAAATATCACTACTGCTACTACTACTTCTTATTCTAATGCTACTAATACTTCTACTACTAATAATACTTCTACTTCAACTACAACTTCTACTACTATTACTACAAATATCACTACTTCTGAAATTTGTTTAAGCTACAGAAATTGTTCAAATATCAAAATGTTCAGCTCTTTCAGGAGAGGGGTGTTTTGACTTTTCATTTTTGTAATCTTTAAACTTTTTGAATGAAGCTTTTTGCAATTTTCTTTTGAATGGGATCTCTATGGAGAAAATCTTCAAATCCTGTTATACTTCAACTTTCAAAGCCTTCTTCTTCCTCATACTTTCAGCTACAGACACCATAGTTAGACATTTGAACTAGAAGGTTTTTCAGCAGTGCAGTTTAAATGCTTTCGGGCTTCAACATTTTTCAGACAGATAGTCTCCCATTTCTTAATTTTCAGCAATTTTTTCACAATTAATTTCAGCTTTCAGCATTCCAACGCATTTTCAGCAGGAAATGCATTTTCTAGTTCCACTATTTCTTCCGTCCCCCCTTTTTTGAAACTCTTCTTCTTCTTCATTTTTTAAGCTATAGAAACCGTTCAACTATCAAAATGTTCAGCTCCTTCAGCTCATCCCTGCTATGTATTTTTCTATTTCTAACCTTTAAACTATTTGAATTATTAAGCTTTTAGCAACTTTTTTTTGAATGGGTTTCTATGGAGAAGATTTTCAAATCCTCTTAAACTTCTTCAACTTTCAAATCCTTCAATTTCCTCATACTTTGAGCTACAGACACCATTTCAACTTTCCAATGTTGAGAAAACCCTTAGCTATTGCCGCATAATTCAGCTTTCCGATATCTTTTAAACTTTTTGAACTGCAGCAATTTAACTTTTATGATTTTTCAGCCCTTTTCTGACTTTATAATAGTGTGTATTGCGCAGCTTAGAGTGCGTGATGTCACCGCTAGAGTGAAGAGCAGCTTGAGATTCTTGTGAAAAAAATTTGTGTTTTGCCACTGTGTCCACAATCTTCACTCTTCATGTATAATTTCTGGATGTAGAAGTAGCTAATATTGTCCTTGTCGTAGAAAAAATACTGTAGAATCCCACAGATTTCCACCGAAGCCGTTAATTGAGAGGAAAACCAACTTTCTGCTCCATAAAGACCAATGTTAAATTTAGCTTCAAAAACATCTTCCACAGAACACGGTACCCCATTTCTAGATCGCCAGTTAAGCCACATTTATTACACTACAGACACAATTTTTACAGGATCTGTTCTTCTACTCAGCCTTCCTCTCAATGATTAATATCGGAGCAATAGGAGCTACGGTTATGGGAGTTTTGATGATTTGTTTGAGAGGTGTTTCCCTGTTTTATCTCTATGAAATGGCTTCAGGCACACAGGTGTTCACGATTGAGCCAGTAATTAGTGATGTTGATAAACACACAGACTCATAGACACACGCGCACATACACTCCTCTCCCTCTCCCTCTCTCTCTCCCTCTCTCTCTCTGTGTGTGTGTCTCTCTGTGTGTGTCTCTCTCTCTCTCTGTGTGTGTCTCTCTCATACAGTCATTCAGGTCTTAGGACTCTTTAGAGGTCTTTCCACCCTCCTCCACCCCCCCCCCCCACACACACACACACACACGCCATTTCAAAATAAAAGCCCCAGAGAGTGAATTCTAACTGAACAGCTTGTGATGAAGCCTGTCATTTAATAACCTCTGTTTATGTGTGTCAAACATTATGATTATGTCTCCTCTCCCCCTCCCTCCCCCACCCAGTCCCACCCTTTCAAAATAAAAGCCTCATGGATTAACTGTATTTCAACATTAAACTCAAAATTAGGCTTTTTTGTTGAAAAAATGAATGCTCTTACTAATACTGCGACAACTACTACTGCTGCTAATATTTCTAGTATTACTGCTGCTACTACTTCTACTACAACTTTTGCTGTTGCTACTATTACTAGTGCTATTACTGCTACCATCAATATTATTACTACCACTACTGCTATTACTACCACTACTACTATTACTTATACTACAACTGCTACTACTGCTATTCATGCTACTACCAGTACTAATACTACTACAGCTATTAGTACGACTGCTACTAGTACTACTACTACTGCTACTTCAAATACTGCCATTACTTTTACTACTACTACTACTACTGTTATATTAAATACTACGACCACTACTACAGCTATTACTACTACTACTGATACTAGGCTACTACTTCTTCTGAATACTAATACTTCTTCTAAATACTAATACTTCTACTACTAATGATACTTCTACTACAACTACGACTTCTACTACTACTATTACAAATATTACTACTACTACTTATTCTAATGCTACTAATACTTCTAGTACTAATAATACTTCTACTTCAACTACAACTTCTACTACTATTACTACAAATATCACTACTTCTGAAATTTGTTTAAGCTACAGAAATTGTTCAAATATCAAAATGTTCAGCTCTTTCAGGAGAGGGGTGCTTTGACTTTTCATATTTGTAATCTTTAAACTTTTTGAATGAAGCTTTTTGCAATTTTCTTTTGAATGGGATCTCTATGGAGAAAATCTTCAAATCCTGTTATACTTCAACTTTCAAAGCCTTCTTCTTCCTCATACATTCAGCTACAGACACCATAGTGAGACATTTCAACGAGAAGGTTTTTCAGCAGTGCAGTTTAAATGCTTTCGGGCTTCAACATTTTTCAGGCAGATAGTCTCCCATTTCTTAATTTTCAGCAATTTTTACACAATTAATTTCAGCTTTCAGCATTCCAACGCATTTTCAGCAGGAAATGCATTTTCTAGTTCCCTCTTGGTAAACGCGTGTGAATGCATAGACTACCATAGACATGGAAACGTTGTGTCGCGTTACACCCCCATAAAGCGCCCCGGTGGTATCGTCCGCTCCCCGGAAACGCCGGCGACAGAAGGAACCCGGTGTACCAGAAGCAGGTGGAACTGATTTGTCAGCCCAAGTGTAAGAGGTAAGAGTTTGGACGTATTTTAATGACTTCTTCTATTGTCGATTATTAAAACAAATAACTCGTTCGTACTTCGCTTTAACTAGTGGGTTTGTGAGCCTTTGACGCGTGTGTTGACAAATTAGCTAACGTTAGCAGTGTGACGTTAACGCTAGCTGTGACACCCGTGGTGCTCTGCTAGCTAACAGACAAAAGAAGTGTCCTAGCATCGAAGACCCCAGAATAATGTAATACTAACAATGTGTGTTTGGTGTTGTATTTAATGTTTCTGTGGTGTTTAATCGACAACCAGAGGCGGGTTCTGGTCCCGAGTTGTATAACCTAGTCATCCTAACCTCGTTAGCTGTGTGAAGCTAACGGGTCCAAAGCCGTTTTAATTAACGGTAACTTAACGTTAAAACAGTCGTTACAGTGTACAATCCTCTTTTTACTAACGTGACACACGTTTGGCCCGATGTTGTGTGATGAATGAATGTTAGAAATAATCTTGACTCATTCCTTCTGATTTTTCACTGAAATATGTAACGGAAACACTGGGTTTGTTTACATATTTTATTATGTTAAATGAGCCATCTCTTCTACTAACTGCAAGTTAACGGTTAATGTTACAGCACGTAGTCTTTAGTTCTAACATACTCTAGTCGTGAAGGCCTTCGTCCTTGTAAACTTGTGTTATATAAAGCCTGTTTTGCTCCTACGCAATGTCCGCGTTGAACTGTGGTGGAGTACATTTACACAAATACTGTAACGTTACCTCGGTACAAATTCGAGGTACTTTTTTTTTTTTTTTAACAATACGGTATTACTACTTAAAGTAAAGAATAATACTTACTCCTACAGATAATAGCATTTGACCCGACCAAATGCCACGTTAAACCCGTGTTTAAACGGACGTATTCAACATTACTCAGGAAATGCTGACATTTGGGGAATAAGGAGTCGTACTTGTGACAGCTGCTGGCTCACTAACATCTGTAATTGAAGGTGGCCTCTGTGTCTAAACCTGCTTTATACAGCACGAGTCTACATACTCATTCCAAGATTCATTTTCAATGTCTTGGATTGAAACAACTGGACAGTGTGTCATCATCTCACTCATACTAAAGCAGTGATTACCCAATAAATCAACCGCTTTTGTGTTTAAAAATAATAACACTTGTGTGGTGTTTTCTCTTGACCCACTTATGCTCTTCCACAACTATTGTGGACAGTCTGAAAGAAGAGTGTGTTGTAGCTGGAGTGTGTGTGTCCCAGGAGGAGGAGCAGCTCAGCTCAGACATCCATTCATAGATTTAGATTAATTAATATTAAAGCAAAACACAAATAGTCTTATGTTTACATGTATGCAGCCAATTCAGGACTATAGATTATGTTTAATAATGAGATGCTGTCAATCACTGACCACAATTTCCCTCCAGGTTTTAATAAGTAATGTGCAGCGTGTTCCCTGAGTGCTGATGATATCTTGCCTGTATTCATTCAGGTGTCCACGCTGAGGAACAGTCCGCACCATCTCTCAGTCATCAGTAACGCTGGACAAGCTTGTAAGTAATCATCTTTATTTTTTTAATGTAGTGGGCGATGGGGTTGGGCGACATGACCCAAAAAGAATATGAATATAATTGAACGTATTTCTGTGATAATCTTACTCTTGACAGCGTGACAAAATACTTTCCTTCAATAAATGGAGCTAAAAATAGTATAATTCAGACACCAAAATGTTTTATTTGCATTTGACATACTTTCTGCCACAAAAGAAGAAGAACGAAATAGTTAGAAACTTGCGTATAGTCGATGTCTCCACAGTGTTACATGACAGGAAAGAATAGTGTTGTACCCTAAACACTTCTCTATGCTAAAGCAGAACAGCTGTTAATGTATCAGCTTGTTGACAGGTGACATTACTTTGAGACACTGAAACAGGAAGCCGTTCCTGTTTTAAATCTGCTCACATTTTGATGTTAAGCTTCCAGTTTGTTTCTCCAGTGCCTGATTTATTCTGTTCTGATTCAGCTGCTGCTCAGAGGATCTTTGTCTCTTTCTGTTGTCAGTCTGGTTGTACCGTAAAGAGTTCTGATCTCCATGTACTAAACAAAACATCTCAGTACAGAGGACTTTCTACAAGATAAAAGCATGAAAGACCATTCAGACGTATAGAGTGGTCCTCTCAGACAGCTGACTCAATATAATCAGGCTGCTGTGGCAGGTGACCCCAAAGTTTTGAGCAGCTGTGTACAATTCTGAGTGTTGTAGTTTTATATTAACATTAATTTATCAGTTTGCAAATACTCAGTACAAAGATCACGTATTTAGTTTGTAAACAACAGAAACTGAGATTCAGATCTGGTATGAAATATAAATAATATAATAAAATGATATTGACCACAAATCTAAAGTAAATATCTAAACAAAGAAGTTACTTTTTACTCTTCTTTTAACTCCACAGTGTAGATGTTTTATTTATTCTCCTGCTGTAACTTGTCACTCAGTGCCTACCATCAGACCCCGCGCACGCACACGAGCATGCATTTATTTCGACACATTCAGATTCATTCATTTTATTCTTTATTCATACATTATTTTTGTCGAGCTGGCAGTTTTGCTTTCAGGCATACTTGTTGCTGCTGTACGTAACGTTATGTCAACAAGTCAGAATTGAACCATTGTCATGTTTAGTTTTTTTTATTTCTTTCTAAACATATTGAAAATACCAGTGTTATTGTCAACACTTTGATATGGCGTACAAAGCCAATGCAGTGCAACATTTAAACAGTGAGAACACAGCAGCACTCTTAATCTCTGGCCTCTGATTGGATGAAGGATTATCAAAGTGTTGTGCAGGAACCTTTGTCTCTCTTTTGTTCTAGAATATCTTAGAGTTGAATGGACAAGGCAGCCAGAAGTACACAGGTATGACCTTCCTCCTTAAATAGATCATTGCCTTGTATTGTCATGGAGAGGTGTTTGACAACATGTGGTTTTCCTAATGTGTAGCCCAGCTAGTGAAGCCCACTAAAGGTTCAGTGATGCCTGTGAAGAAGAAGAGGAAGAATCCTGATGCAGATGACAATGAGCGCAAGTCTAAAATCACAAGGTAAGCAGACACAAAGTTACAGTGTGAGTGAGTGACGCCTGTCTGTCCTCTCTGGTCATCAATCTGCAGTGCATGAAACGTCACCCACTCTGAATTGTTTTTGTATCTTACATATTTTCTTTTGCAGTATATCACACAGTTTGGTGTGTATGTATAATAGTAGGGGAAACGCATGCCAGTGTCATGTGTGAAATCCCATGAGTCAGGATGGCGTTGCTGGGTCTTATGTGGTGGCCTTTTCTTAACACTTCAACAAGTTTCAGTTGACTGTTTTCTAGGGATGTCAGTTTAGTTTAATTTTGCTTTTGAGAGAGACCGAGCCCTATTTACAGGACACTGGTTAACATGGCGCCCATAATAAATTAACCTATAGGCAGATATTGATGCGTAGCCAGTTAAAAACATTGCCCCTACCATAGTTTTTCAAGGCGTACTCGTGTATTTGATCCATCCCACCACTCTGCCCTCTTGTGAACAATTAAGATATTCTTTGATTTATCGCAGCTGTCAGAAATTCCTGATAGCTCCAGAGGACTTTTGTTCTCCTCAATTTTTTATATTTATTGACAAAATCAGTATGACATTCATTCATTGATTGTAAAAGTGTCGTGTAATCTATGAACCCAAAGCTCTGGTGCGCGTTGCAGTTTCACCCGACCTCAGATCCGAGGTGCGAGGCCCGTCATCGCTGAGAAGCTGTTCTCCAATAAGAAGTGCCTGGCCTGGTTCCAGGCGTACGCCGGCCCCGACAAGGTGGTCGGTCCGGAGGCCATGGAGAAGTTCTGTGAAGACATCGGCGTGGAACCAGAGAATGTGAGACCACTTATCCCTCACCTGGGTCGTGTTGAGAGTGAACCTGAGGACTAAAGTCACTCAGACTTCAAACTTATTCATGAAGCTTCATACGCTGTGACGCGATTAGGTTTTACAACACCCAGAGTGGTTTTTATTTAAATGAAGAGTGTGTTCAAAACTAGTTTTGTGCTCAACTCTCCTTCATGTCCACCGTCCTGCAAACTGTAGAGAGATTCCACTGGGAGACAGAACCCCGTGCACATGCACCAGTGTTTGATTTAAATGTTTGCACGAATTAAATGCATCTCCTCTTCTTCTCGCAGATTATCATGTTGGTGCTAGCCTGGCATCTAGAAGCAGCAAGTATGGGATTCTTCACAAAAGAGGAGTGGCTCAGGGGAATGACGTTACTACAGTAAGTCACTTTTTAACTGTTGTGTGTCTGAAAACGACTAATGAGACTTCTCTTGCTCTTATGACCCACATTTAGTTTATTTCTGCCGACACCTCTCAGTCTTTAGTGGTGATTAGACCTGTAAGAAGAACCCATTGCGCTGTGACTGCTTGTGATGCGTGTGGCCCTTCACCTACTTGCAGGTGTGACTGCACGGAGAGGTTACAGAGCAAACTGGATTACCTGCGCGGTGAGCTCAACGACTCTGTAGTCTTCAAAAACGTCTTCAGATACGCCTTCGACTTCGCCAGGGTGAGTTTACTGGTTTTATTGTTGTTTTTCTCCTTCGTTTGACACCCTCTGAAAATCTCGTTTTTCCCGTCCTCTCGTAGTTTTAACCACTCGCCTACAGTGATGAGCAGGTGTACTCCTTTTAATATAATGAATGTGCAGCCTCCTTTTCCAACAGTCATACTAAACATTACCTGAGAGCTCTGTAGAAAAGTGACATCAGCAGGAGTTGCTGCATCACAACGGAGACTGGAATTATAACTCAGTTGTCTTTAGGATAAGGACCAGAGGAGTTTGGACATGGACACGGCTAAATCTATGCTGGCCTTGCTGCTGGAGACAACATGGCCACTCTTCCCAGTCTTCCACCAGTTCCTGGAGGTAAATCCCGTTCTCTCACCCGTTTGGACGGATCAGAGATAAGTTTCAATAATTAATTTTGTTATGAAATCTTGTAAAAGGCCTGTAGGGGACACCAGTAGTTTCTTTGCAAAATAACAATTTTTCTCTCAAAAACAAGTAATGGTCAACTTTCAGTCACCCGCCGCACTGCCTCTCCCCCCCCCCCCCCCCCCCCCCCATTTATCTGTCCTCCAGCAGTCCAAGTACAAAGGGATGAACAAGGACCAGTGGTATAACGTTCTGGAGTTCAGCAGGACCATCAACACAGACCTCAGTAACTACGATGAAGACGGAGCTTGTGAGTTTACTAGCCACTCGCTAACAGCTTGGTTTTGTAGCAGGTCCTCGCCGAGGCTTTACTCTCACCAGAAAATGGCTGGCTGAATAAGACGGTTTTATTGTTACAATTAACTTTCATGAACCGAGAACACTCTGAAAGGGTTGAAGTTATAAGAAGAAAACAAGGACAGTGACCTGTCAATCACAGTAGCCCCGCCCTAAAGCATGCTCTGCTTTATGGTCTGGTTGACTCTAAATGGGCCATCATTTACTAAATGAACATCATGCTGTATTGAAGAACACTTGAAACTAGAGAGTGAGACCATGAACTCATGTTTATGGTTAATGTCTACAATGTTTACTGAGGGAATAAATCAAGAGAGAAGTCGAGTCATTTTCTCATAGACTTCTATACAAGCAGAGGAGTCGCCCCCTGATGGTCAGGAGAGAGAATGCATGTTTTAAGACACTTCAGGATTGGATGTTGTCACCTGTTCCTGGAAAAATAGATGGTGCTAGAATCTTGTAAGATGGATTTATGCTTCTGTGTTAAGGGGTTACATTACACCTAGAGCGGATAGACTACTGGTCATACGTTTCAGTCGTTATAGTGATGTGTTTCTTCTTTTAACAGAGATAATGAGATCTTTACATTTGATATATTTTGGGAGCTAGTATTTCTTTGGACCCCGCTGCTGCCGTTAGTTGTGGATGCAGGAGGAGATCTCTGTTGGTGTTGCCTCTCCTTCAGCAGAGCAAGAGTTATACGACACGGCATGATGCAACACAGCTAATATGATAGCTTCCTCCATTTAGACTCTGGTGCTCTGGGTTCCCTCAAAGGTCAGCACTGCCATGATGTCTCGTAAGTGCAAGACAAACTTAAAGTGTAACTATAGTTAGTGATATTTGCTGGTACAAGTTTCACAAATCCATTCTGTAGATGTGGAAACACTGACCAGCTCTTTATATAGAGACCAGTTCATGCTTATGACTTATGGAAAACGATGTATAGTACAGAGAAGTGAATAAATGATGATCACTATGGTAAGAGTGATTTATTTGTATGTTTTTAGAGGAACTGTTCATCCTTTGCTACATGATTTCTCGGATTGAAACGTGCAGGATCTATGTTAATATTATCTATGTCCTTGTTGTTTTTGTCCACAGGGCCAGTGCTGCTAGACGAGTTTGTGGAGTGGCAGAAGACTTGGTCGGCATCGTAGCGGATGAAGTCACAACACCAAAAAAAGGAGAAGAGGGGAGAGAAAACAGAAACCACGGAACGCTGCAGGAACTCTGTATTGTTTGAGGGGAAAAGGGAAAAACCTGCAGTTTGAGATCTCACTTTGACAAACTTTAACAACTTGCACACACAAATATGGACAAGTGAATCATCCCCA